>CM031244.1:210515995-210559155 GCA_018340775.1 Taxus wallichiana var. yunnanensis | reverse complement strand
TACTTATGATGTGGAATTTTACGCTATTGTTGAGCATAAAGGAACCGGAGACATTACTTGGTAGCAAAGGAATTTTTACTACTGTGACCATGAAGCCTTAAGGTATGTAAACACACGTAAGAAACTAAATAGTAGGCATGCAAAATGGGTTTCATTTTTGTAAGAATACACTTTGTTTTAAATCATAAGTCTTGTTGGTAGAATCAAGTTGTTGATGCCTTGAGTAGGCATGTAGCCCTTTTGACAACAATGGAAAATAAAGTACTAGGGTTTGAGGTAGTTAAGGAATTGTATGAAGGTGATCCAGATTTTGGTGATGTTGTGAGAAAACTTAAGGAGCCTACAATAGGTAGTGATTCTTTTGATTATTTGATACAAGATGGTTATTTGTTTAGGGGAAACAATTGTGCATCCCTATTGGTTCAATAAGAGAAAATATTATAAGAGAATTGCATAGTGGGGGTTGGCTAGACACTTTAGTATAAGTAAGACAATTTCTCTTGTCGTAGAAAAGTATTATTTTCCAAAGGTAAAGAGGGACATAAGTAGGGTTGTAGCAAGATGTAGATTGTGTCAAATGGCTACGGGCCATGCACGAATCTTGGTTGTATATGCCATGCCTATCCCTAGAGGGGCATTGGTTGATCTAAGTATGGATTTTGTGTTAGGGCTTCCTAAAAAACAACGAGGGAATGATTCTATCTTTGTTTTTTTGATAGATTCTCTAAGATGGAACATTTCATTTCTTGTAAAAAAACTAATGATGCTTCCAGAATTGCAGATTTGTTTTTTTAGAAGTGGTTAGATTACATGGAATTCCAAGAATGATCACTTCAGATCGGGACACAAAGTTTTTGAGTCACTTTTGGAGGACTCTGTGGAAGAAAATGGGGACACAACTATAGTTCAGTAGTGCATATCACCCCTAAACTGATGGGTAGATGGAAGTAGTGAACAAAAGCTTGGGAAATCTCCTACGTTGTATAGTTGGAGAAAAGCCAAAATAATGGGACTTAGCTTTACCTCAAGCTAAGTTTGCATATAATAGCTCGATAAACAGGTCAACAGGGAGGTCTCCTTTCCAGATTGTATATGGTAGGAATCCCAAGGGGTCCTAGACCTAATTGTTCTACTTGGTGAAGATGAAACTAGTGATGATGCAGAAGCATTTGCAGAACACATTCTATAGTTGCAAGATGAAGTGAGGGAAAAGATGAAAGTGAGTAATGCACAATATAAAATAGCTGCAGATGCCAGTAGGAGAGTAATTTTATTTTAAGAAGGAGATATGGTGATGGTTCATCTTAGAAAAGAGAGGTTTCCAAAGGGGACATATAATAAACTCAAGTATAAGAAGATTGGGCCATATAGGATTCTGAAGAAAATGAGTGATAATGCCTACAAGGTGGAGCTACCTGAAAAATTTGCTATCTCACAAGTTTTTAATGTTTCTGAGTTATATAAGTTTCCAAGTCATGATGAAAATGTTGCAGAGGAGGAAGAAATAAACTCGAAGCAACAGATGCTACAAAAGAAAAAGGAGAGGGTAGTGCGTGTCTTGGACAAAAAGACAATCACTACTAGACATGGGAGCTACAACAGATATTTGGTACAGTGGGAAGGTTTGCAGCAAGAAGAAAATACTTGGATTCTTGAGTGGGAGTTGAAGAATATTGACAAAGTGCAAAATTAGATGAGTTCCATCAATAGAATTCGCAGGAGCTGAATTCTTTTTAACCAGGGGAGAATGATGCGTGAGCATAATTTGTAGAGACCATAACTTTTGATCCGACCATTGGATCATCTTGAAATTTTACAGGTGGTATATATACATTAGTACTATGCTAGGGTCAACTTTAAGTGCAAGGTTGTTCTCATTTTGGCACATTTTTGGGCTCGGATTTCTACATCTAGTGGCCTAAAATTGGCTCGAATGTTTTTTCCGCTTTTGACTATGTCTTAGAACTTTAATAACTTTTGTTGTGCTTATCAGAGTAAGTCCAAATTTTGTGTGATCCCTAATTCATGAATGCATATTTGGCACACAAATTTTGGTGTCAATCTGAGTTGTTTTGTATTTTAGGGTTTGTTGGCATTTTAGGGTTTTAGAGTAGTCTTGAAATAAAAGGAGGATTGTAATGATGTAATAGATCAGTGTGAATTCTAGAATGAGAAGTAAGCTATTTTGAAACTCCTAGTTTTATTTGCAAAGTTGTTTATGTGTTTTTTTGAGGTATTTCAACCTCTTGTAGCTGGATTCACATCAATTGGTATCAGAGCAGGATTTTGATCTTGTGGAAATAGTTAAGGTAACATATTACATTTTTATGTGTAGTTTTTACCTCTATTTTATATAACCATGGCTAGACGTGGGAGGGGAGGTTATGCCTAGATGAATAGGCATATGCAGGAGCTACAAAGACAAGTTGTTGAGCTCATGAGAGAAGTTACCCGCCTTAGAAGGAGACATGCAAATGGGGATGCAAACCCAGATAGTGATATTGAAGAAGAACCTCCATTAATGAATGAAGGAGGAGATGAAGAAGAAAATGAGAGAGATGAAGAAACCTTGAATGAGAGACCATTTGAGGAGAGATTGATCCAGGCTTTAGAGGGAAAGAATGATGGCATCAAGATTAATGTTCCTGATTATGGTGGAGGGTTATGACCAGAGGAGTTGATTGACTGGTTAAATCGCATGGAAAATTTCTTTGAGTGGAAAACCATTTCAGAGGAGAAGAAGGTTAAGTTTGCATGCACTAAGTTTTCTAGACATGCATTGATCTAGTGGGATCACCTACAAAATTAAAGACAAAGGAATGGAAAGGGCAAGATCCGAAACTGGAATAAAATGGTAAAGAAGTGAAGAAAAGTTTCTTCCTATAGATTATGCTCATACACTCTTTCAAAGGTTCCAAAACCTAAGGCAGAAGGATCGCAACATTGAGGAGTATATTGATGAATTTATCAAGTTATCAATCAGGTTGGAATAGGGAGAGTCTGAAGAAAAAAAGGCTACATGGTACATAAATGGGTTGAGTTACACCATACAAGATGAGTGAGTATGCTCAGATCCATAGCATAGATGATGCTTTTAACTTACATTAAAAAGAGGAAAACAAAAAGAGGAATAATTATAGAAGAGGTGTGAAGAGAGGTCCATTATCATCTCAAATGAGGGGCAGGGTAGATTTGAATCTACAAAAGGTGAATCCTCTGATATAGAAGGGCATGAAGATTTTGGTCAAAGCCATGATAACTAAAAAAGAGGTATGAGGTTTAAGAGGGGAAAAGGTTATAATGGAGGACTAGGTTGGAATAGCCCCCAAAGGAAATATACATGTTACAGAGATGTGGTGAAGAGGGGAACAGAGCTTTTGAGTGTCTACACTATCCTACATAAGATAGATGGCAAGGAGGAAAACCATGAGTAAACTGGTTGAGGCTAGAGAGGAAGAAGTAATGGAGGTTTCTGCAGACTTGGGTGAAACCCTCATGATAAGGAGGACGATGATTGTCCTAAGGAAGGAGAAAGAACGTGATGTTACTTTGGAGCTGATTCGTGGCTTCGAACAAATATATTTAGAACAAGATGCACCTCCGGAGGAAAGGTATGTAAAATTATTATTGATGGTGGTAGTTGTGAAAATATGGTTTCAACAATAATGGTTGATAAAATGAATCTAAACTGTGACAAGCACCCATATCCATATCGTATATCATGGTTCAAGAAAGGAAATGAAGTAACCATAGATAAAAAATGCGTTATAAAGATTTCAATTGGGAATACCTAGAAGGATTAGGTGTGGTGTGATGTTATCCCAATGGATGCATGTCATATATTCTTTCGGGTAGGCCTTGGCAATATGATAGAAAGGTTACACATGACGGAGGGAAAAGTACATATAACTTTTAGAAGGATGGTGTAAAGGTGGTCTTGTTACCCTTCAAGGAAGAAGAGAAGAGTGAGGGCTTATTGGCTACAAAAGAGTTTGTTACAGAAATGGAAGAAGTTGGCTGGTGTTATGCACTAATGTCAAAGAAGTTGAGAAAGAAGGCTTTAATATAACTATTGCAGCCAGAAAAAGATACTAAAAGAATAAAAAGATGTCATACCAGATGAGCTACCAGATGGATTACCTCCAAAGTGAGATATTCAACACCATATTGATTTGATCCCAGGATCGGCCCTTCCAAACTAGGCAGCCTATCGGATGAGTTCGAAACAAAGTGAAGAGTTTAATAGACAAGTGAAAAATTTAAAACAGAAAGGGTTATTGAGAGAAAGCATGAGTCCATGTGCAACTCCAGCGTTATTGACTCCCAAAAAATATGGAGACTGGAGAATGTGTGTAGATAGTAAAACGATAAACAAGATCACAATTAAGTATCGGTTCCCAATTCCAAGATTGGATGATATGATGGATGTGCTAGCAGGGAGCCCGATATTTTAGTAAGATTGACCTACGGAGTGGGTACTACCAGATCCAAATCCGTGAAGGGGATGAATGGAAAACTTCTTTCAAAACAAAATATGGATTATAAGAGTGGATGGTGATGCCATTTTGGCTATCTAATGCTCCCAATACATTCATGAGGTTGATGAACAAAGTACTCGAGAATACAATGGTAATTTTGTTGTTGTCTATTTTGATGATATTTTGATATTCAGTAAGACAGTGGAAGAACACTTGTTACATATGAAATTGGTGCTAGACTTGTTACGTAAAGAGATTCTATATACGAACGTAAAGAAGTGTAGATTCCTTCAAAAGAGTCTTATTTTTGGGATTTGTCATATCGAGAGGATGGAGTGAGGATGGATGAGGAAAAAGTAAAGGCAATTCGGAATGGCGTATTCAAAGGAATGTCACAGAGGTTCGTATTTTCATGGATTGGAAACTTTTTATAGGAAGTTCATCAGGAATTTTACTAGCATTATTGCACCCATAACACAGCTTTACAAAAAGGAGGGAGCTTGTATGGACCAAGGCAGCAACAGATAGTTTTTAATTGTTGAAGAAGAAAGTATCAGATGCACCTATTTTGTTATTGCCATATTTTAGCAAGGTCTTCAAGGTTGACTGTGATGCCTCACATGTTGGTATGGAGCTGTGTTGAGTCAAGAAGAACGACCTAAAGTGGCATTATTCAAAGTGAAAAGCTAAATGAAGTCAGGAGGAAATATTCTACTTATGATGTGGAATTTTACGCTATTGTTATTGTTCGAGGATTAAGGAACCGGAGACATTACTTGGTAGCAAAGGAATTTTTAATCTACACTGACCATGAAGCCTTGAGGTATGTAAACACAAAGAAGAAACTAAATAGTAGGCATGCAAAATGGGTTTCATATTTGTAAGAATACACTTTTGTTTTAAATCATAAGTCTTGTTGGTATAATCAAGTCGATGATGCATTGAGTAGGCGTGTAGCCCTTTTGACAACAATGGAAAATAAAGTACTAGGGTTTGAGGTAGTTAAGGAATTGTATGAAGGTGATCCAAATTTTGGTGATGTTGTGAGAAAACTTAAGGAGCCTACAATAGGTAGTGATTCTTTTGATTATTTGATGCAAGATGGTTATTTGTTTAGGGGGAAACAATTGTGCATCCTTGTTGGTTTAATGAGAGAAAATATTATAAGAGAATTGCATAGTGGGGGTTGGCTAGACACTTTGGTATAAGTAAGACAATTTCTCTTGTTATAGAAAAGTATTATTGGCCAAAGGTAAAGAGGGAAATAAGTAGGATCATATAGCAAGATGTAGAGTGTGTCAAATGGCTAAGGGCCATGCACATAATATTGGGTTGTATATGCCATTACCTATCCCTACAGGGCCATGGGTTGATCTAAGTATGGATTTTGTGTTAGGGATTCCTAAAAAATAGCGAGGGAATGATTCTATCTTTGTTTTGGTTGATAGATTCTCTAAAATGGAACATTTTATTTCTTGTAAAAAAACTAATGATGCTTCCATAATTGCAGATTTGTTTTTTTCAGAAGTGGTTAGATTGCATGGAATTCCAAGAATGATCACTTCAGATCGGGACACAAAGTTTTTGAGTCACTTTTGGAGGACTTTATGGAAGAAATTAGGGACACAACTATAGTTCAGTAGTGCATATCACCCCCAGACTGATGGGTAGACGGAAGTAGTGAACAAAAGCTTGGGAAATCTCCTACGTTGTATAGTTGGAGAAAAGCCAAAACAATGGGACTTAGCTTTACCTCAAGTTGAGTTTGCATATAATAGCTCAGTAAACAAGTCAATAGGGAGGTCTCCTTTCCAGATTGTATATGGTAGGAATCCCAAGGGGTCCTAGACCTAATTGTTCTACTAGGTGAAGATGAAACTAGTGATGATGCAGAAGCATTTGTAGAACACATTCTATAGCTGCAAGATGAAGTGAGGGAAAAGATGAAAGTGAGTAATGCACAATATAAAATAGCTGCAGATGCTAGTAGGAGAGTAAGTGTATTTGAAGAAGGAGATATGGTGATGGTTCATCTTAGAAAAGAGAGGTTTCCAAAGGGGACATATAATAAACTCAAGTATAAGAAGATTGGGCCATGTAGGATTCTGAAGAAAATGAGTGATAATGCCTACAAGGTGGAGCTACCTGAAAACTTTGCTATCTCACTAGTTTTTAATGTTTCTGACTTATATAAGTTTTTAGGTCATGATGAAAATGTTACTGAGAGGAGGAATAAATAAACTGGAAGCAACAGATGTTGAAGAAGAAGAAGGAAAGGGTAATGCGTGTCTTGGACCAAAAGACAATCACTACTAGACATGGGAGCTACAAAAAATATTTGGTATAGTGGGAAGGTTTGTAGCAAGAAGAAAATAATTGGATTCCTGAGTGGGAGTTGAGGAAAATTGATAAAGTGCAAAATTAGATGAGTTCCGTCAACAAAATTCGCAGAGCTGAATTCTTTTCAACCAGGGAGAATGATGTGGGAGCGTAATCTTGCAGAGTCCATGACTTTTGATCCGAAAGTTGGATCACCCTGAAATTTTACACGATGGTAGATATACATTAGTACTATTTTGGGGTCAACTTTGCATGCAAGGTTATGCTCATTTTGGCACATTTTGGGCTCGGATTCCTTCATCTAGTTGCTTAAAATTGGCTCCGAATGTTTTTTCTACTTTTGACTAGGTCTTATAACTTTAATAACTTTTTTTGTGCTTGTCGTAATAAGTACAAATTTTACGTGAGCCCTAATTTATGAATGCATATGTGGCTTGCAGTAATTTGGGGTCAATTTGAGTTTTTTTACATTTTAGGGTTTTTTGGCATTTTAGGGTTTGTTGGCGTTTTAGGGTTTTAGAGTAGTCTTGAAATAAAAGGAGGATTGTAATGATGTAATAGATCAAAGTGTCAATTCCAAAATGATAAGTAAGCTATTTTGAAACTCCTGGTTTTATTTCAAAGTTTTTTTGCATGTGTTTTTGGAGGTATTTCAACCTCTTGTAGTTGGATTCACATCAATTGGTATCAGAGCAAGATTTTGATCTTGTGGAAATAGTTAAGGTAACATATTACATTTTATGTGTAGTTTTTACCTCTATTTTATATAACCATGGCTAGACGTAGGAGGGGAGGTTATGCCCAGATGAATAGGCATATGCAAGAGCTATAGAGACAAGTTGCTGAGCTCACGGGAGAAGTTACCCGCCTTAGAAGGAGACATGCAAATGGGGATGCAAACCCAGATAGTGATATTGAAGAAGAGCCTCCATTAATGAATGAAGGAGGAGATGAAGAAGAAAATGAGAGAGACGAAGAAACCTTGAATGAGAGACCATTTGAGGAGAGATTGATCAAGGCTTTAGAGGGAAAGAATGACGGCATCAAGATTAATGTTCCTGATTATGGTGGAGGGTTATGACCAGAGGATTTGATTGATTGGTTAAATCGCATGGAAAAATTATTTGAGTGGAAAACCTTTTCGAGAGGAGAAGAAGGTTAATTTTGCGTGCACTAAGTTGGCCGTGACATGGATTGATCAGTGGGATCACCTACAAAATGAAAGACAAAGGAATGGAAAGGGCAAGATCTCGAAACTGGAATAAAATGGTGAACAAGATGAAAGAAAATTTTCTTCCTATAGATTATGCTCGACATGCTTTGAAGGTTCCAAAACCTAAGGCAAAAGGATCTCAGCATTAAGGATTATACTAATGAATTTTACAAGTTATCAATCATGGTGGAATAACGAGAGTCCGAATAAAAAAGGATACAAGATGAGCTGAGTATGCTCCAGATCCATAGCCTAGATGATGCTTATCAACTTGCATTAAAGTAAGAAGAAAATAACAAGAGGAATAATTTTAGAAGAGGTGTGAAGAGAGGTCCATCATCATCTCCAATGAGAGGCGAGGGGTAGATTTGAATCTACAAAAGGTGAATCCTATAATACAGAAGGGCATGAAGATTTTGGTCAAAGCTATGGTAACTACCAAAGAGGTAGGGGTTTCAGAGGGGAAGAGGTTATAATGGAGGACATGGCTGGAATAGCCCCCAAAGTCAATATACATTTTATAGATGTGGTGAAGAGGGGCACATAGATTTTGAGTTTCTGCACTATCCTACACAAGATAGATGGCAAGGAGAAAAACCATGAGTAATTCTGGTTGAAGCTAAAGAGGAAGAAGAAATGGAGGTTGTTGCAGACTTGGGTGAAACACTTATAATAAGGAGGATGATGATTTTACTAAGGAAGGAGAAAGAACGTGATGTTACTTAGAGCTGATTCGTGGCTTCGAACAAATATATTTACAACAAGATGCACCTATGGAGGAAAGCTATGTAAAATTATTATTGATGGTGGTAGTTGTGAAAATATGGTTTCAACTTTAATGGTTGATAAACCGAATCGAACTGTGACAAGCACCCATATCCCTATCATATATCATGATTCAAGAAAGGAAATGAAGTAACCATAGATAGAAGATGCCTTATAAAGTTTTCAATTGGGAATACCTACAAGGATGAGGTGTGGTGTGATGTTATCCCAATGGATGCATGTCATATATTACCTGTAGGCCTTGGCAGTACGATAGAAAGGTTACACATGATGGAGGGAAAATACATATACCTTTTAGAAGGATGGTGTAAAGGTGGTCTTGTTACCCTTCAAGGAAGAAGAGAAGAGTGAGGGATTATTGGCTACAAAAGAGTTTGTTACAGAAATGGAAGAAGTTGGATGGTGTTATGCACTAATGTCAAAGAAAAGCTGGAGAAAGAAGGATTTAATATACCTATTGCGGTAGAAAAGATACTAAAAGAATACAAATATGTCATACCAGATGAGCTACCAGATGGGTTACCTCCAAAGCGAGATATTCAACACCATATTGATTTGATCCCAGGATCGGCCCTTCTAAACCAGGAAACCTATTAGATGAGTCCGACATAGAGTGAAGAGTTGAAAGTAAAAGTTAAAAATTTAATATAGAAAGGGTTAGTGAGATAAAGCATGAGTCCATGTGCAACTCTAGCGTTATTGACTCCCAAAAAAGATGGAGACTAGAGAATGTGTGTAGACAGTAGAGCCATAAATAAGATCACAATTAAGTATCGGTTCCCAATTCCAAGATTGGATGATATGATGGATGTGCTAGCGGGAGCCCGATATTTTAGCAAGATTGACCTACGGAGTGGGTACTACCAGATTCAAATCCGTGAAGGGGATGAATGGAAAACTTCTTTCAAAACAAAATATGGATTATATGAGTGGATGGTGATGCCATTTGGGCTATCTAATGCACCCAATACATTCATGAGGTTGATGAATAGAGTACTTTGAGAATACAATGGTAAGTTTGTTGTTTTCTATTTTGATGATATTATGATATTTAGTAAGACAATGGAAGAACACTTGTTACATCTGAAATTGGTGTTAGACTTGTTACGTAAAGATAGTCTATATGCAAACTTAAAGAAGTGTAGATTTCTTTAGAAGAATCTTATTTTTGGGATTTTTCATACAGAGGATGGAGTGAGGATGAATGAGGAAAAAGTAAAGGCAATTTTGGAATGGCCTATTCCAAGGAATGTGACAGAGGTTTGTAGTTTTCATGGATTGGAAACTTTTTATAGGAAGTTCATTAGGAATTTTAGTAGCATTCTTTGCACCCATAACAAAGTGTACAAAAGGGAGGGAGTTTGTATGGACCAAGGCAGCAACAAATAGTTTTGAATTGTTGAAGAAGAAAGTACCAGAAGCACTTGTTTTGGTATTGCAGATTTTAACAAGGTCTTCAAGGTTGGCTTGTGATGCCTCACATGTTGGAATTAGAGTTTTTTTGAGTCAAGAAGGATGACTTGTGGCATTCTTTAGTGAAAAGCTAAATGAAGTCAGGAGGAAATATTCTACTTATGATGTGGAATTTTATACTATTGTTCAAGCATTAAGGAACTGGAGACATTACTTGGTAGAAAAGGAATGTGTACTCTTCACTGGCCATGAAGCCTTGAGGTATGTAAACACACAAAAGAAACTAAATAGTAGGCATGCAAAATGGGTTTCATTTTTGTAAGAATATACTTTTGTTTTAAAGCATAAGTCTGGTAAGAAGAATCAAGTTTCGATGCCTTGAGTAGGCGTGTATCCCTTTTGACAACAATGGAAAATAAAGTACTAGGGTTTGAGGCAGTTAAGGAATTGTATGAAGGTGATCCATATTTTGGTGATGTTGTGAGAAAAATTAAGGAGCCTACAGTAGGTAGTGATTCTTTTGATTATTTGATACAAGATGGTTATTTGTTTAGGGGAAACAATTGTGCATCCTTGTTGGTTCAATGAGAGAAAATATTATAAGAGAATTGCATAGTGGGGGTTGGTTGGACACTTTGGTATAAGTAAGACAATTTCTCTTATTGTAGAAAAGTATTATTGGCCAAAGGTAAAGAGGGACATAAGTAGGATTGTAGCAAGATGTAGAGTGTGTCAAATGGCTAAGGGCCATGCATAGAATACTGGGTTGTATATGCCATTACCTATCCCTACAGGGCCATGGGTTGATCTGAGTATGGATTTTGTGTTAGGGCTTCCTAACACATAGCAAGGGAATGATTCTATCTTTGTTGTGGTTGATAGATTCTCTAAGATGGCACATTTCATTTCTTGTAAAAAAACTAATGATGCTTCTAGAATTGTAGATTTGTTTTTTTTAAGTGGTTAGATTGCATTGAATTCCAAAAACGATCACTTCAGATTGGGACACGAAATTTTTGAGTCACTTTTGGAGTATGCTGTGGAAGAAATTGGGTACACAACTATAGTTCAATAGTGCATATCACCCCCAGAATGATGGGTAGATGGAAGTAGTGAACAAAAGCTTGGGAAATCTCCTACATTGTATAGTTGGAGAAAATCCAAAACAATGGGACTTAGCTTTACCTCAAGCTGAGTTTTCATATAATAGCTCAATAAACAGGTCAACAGGAGGTCTCCTTTCCAGATTGTATATGGTAGGAATCCCAAGGGGGTCCTAGATCTAATTGTTCTACTTGGTGAAGATGAAACTAGTGATGATGCAAGAAGCATTTGTAGAACACATTCTACAATTGCAAGATGAAGTGAGGGAAAAGATGAAAGTGAGTAATGCACAATATAAAACAATTGCAGATGCCAATAGGAGAGTAATTTTATTTGAAGAAGGAGATATGGTGATGGTTAATCTTATAAAAGAGAGGTTTCAAAGGGGACATATAATAAACTCAAGTATAAGAAGATTTGGCCATGTAGGATTTTGAAGAAAATGAGTGATAATGCCTACAAGGTGGAGCTACCTGAAAACTTTGCTATCTCACAAGTTTTTAATGTTTCTGACTTATATAAGTTTCCAAGTCATGATGAAAATGTTGCAGAGGAGGAAGAAATAAACCTGGAAGTAACAAATGTCAAGAAGAAAAATGAGAGGGTAATGTGTGTCTTGGACCAAAAGACAATCACTACTAGACATGGGAGCTATAATAGATATTTGGTACAATGGGAAGGTTTGCAGAAAGAAGAAAATACTTGGATTCCTGAGTGAGAGTTGAGGAAAAATTACAAAGTGCAAAAGTAGGTGAGTTATGTCAATGAATTCGCAGGAGCTGAATTCTTTTCAACCAGGGGAGAATGATGCGAGAGCATAACTTGCAGAGACCATAACTTTTGATCCGATCAGTTGGATCGTCCTGAAATTTTACAGGGTGGTAGATATACATTAGTACTATGTTTTGATAAACTTTGTGTGTAAGGTTGTATTTATTTTTGCAGATTTTCGGGCTTGGATTCCTTCATCTAGTGGTCTTAAATTGGTTACGAATGTTTTTTCCACTTTTAACTATGTCTTAGAACTTTAATAACTTTTGTTGTGCTTGTCAGAATAAGTCCAAATTTTATGTGAGCCCTAATTTATGAATGCATATTTGGCACAAAAATTTTGGGGTCAATCTGAGTTGTTTTGCATTTTAGGGTTTTAGAGTAGTCTTGAAATAAAAGGAGGATTGTAATGATGTAATAGATCAGTGTGAATTCCAGAATGAGAAGTAAGCTATTTTGAAACTCCTGGTTTTATTTGCAAAGTTGTTTATGTGTGTTTTTGGAGGTATTTCAACCTCTTGCAGCTGGATTCACATCAACCTGAGATCTTGGGAATATATTCTTAGGTAAGTTATGAAAGTTTCAAAAAATGAATGAGGTGGTTTTATTGTCACTTTTTATGAACGATTGTTAATAAGATAAAGTGGTTTGAAACCCTAGCTAGAAGTGACACTGGAGGAAATTTCTTGTATCATCCTAGTTTTGATTGGTTATGAAAATTTTATGATTATATAATATAGAGGACTTTTCTATATTTTCAAAAAGGTAAGATAGTGCATGTGCCTATATTGGGCCCCACCTGAAATTTTTCTAAAGAATTTTGGTTTAATGAAATGTATTTGGGGCAATTTGGAGCAATATGTAGTAAAATTTATGTTGTAGGAGATATAGGAAGAGTTAGGACTCTCTTCAATTTGTGTTGTGATCCTAGTTTAGAGGGATTTCTAGTGGTATATCAAACTTGTTATTTTTATATAGTATGAAAAGGTTAATATCTACTCTTTGAGGGTCAAACTGGAGGATGATTGTTCTCACAGGTGTGAAGTGGCTTCGTAAGGTAAAGTGATGATTATTATTTTTATTACTTGGTGAAGTTTTATGATTTCTTATACATCATGTATAAGTTTGTTACATTCCTTACTTAAGCTTGTAAGTGGTTTTGGAGTGATGGAGCAAATTAAGCTAATGGTCAATTCTTGAGTCCTAGAAGGCTTAAAAGATATTTCTGAGAGATTAGATTGGTTAAAGGCCTTCCACTTGGATTTGTATGGAGTTATAATATGTAATGGAAAGAGTATTTAGATGGATTTATAGTTATGTATGGCTTGTGTCTTGGTGAGTTCAGTTAATTTATGAAGAAGGTAGCTTCATTTTTAGGACACGTTTACTTAGGATGAAAGAATGAGTTGGTTGAGGCATGAAATGGATTGTTTGATTATTTATATCACATGTAGAGTGAATATTGGTGAATTTTTAAGATTGAATTAATTTTGAGGTCTTGGAAGTGGAAGAAAGGGTGAAAACTAGTTGAGTTTGCAAAACTAGTTTCTAGGCAACATGTTTTTTCAAAGAGGAAAGTAGCTATGGTTTGAGAATATGGATGTTTCAAGAGGTATAACATGAATATATGTGTTATAAAAGTCATTAAGTTTACATATAGTGGTTAAATTCCATAGTTGAGTTCATATTTAGTGGTCTTGAGGCCCAAAAGTAAAGACATGGTGTTGGAAACATGTGTTTATTGAAGGATATGAGCCTTTTTGCCCATGCTATGAAATATTTTATTGGTAAAAGTTAAAGTGAGAACATGGATTATGTTTAAATTTAATACTAAATTTTTTGGTGATTTTTAAAGCTTGACTAATCATATTTTTGTGTTAGAGGATTTTACTCATACTAGCGATGGAATTTTGAGCCTTTTTGGTGCAAGATGAGTGGTTTTGGGCATGGGCGACCTATATGAGTCATATGTGATAACTATAATGAATTTATTTTAACTTATAAAATTTTATTTGGCATGAAAAAGGTTTAGGACTGACCTCCCTTGAGTTAGAAAGAAGGATAACATATAAAAGTGATGTTTTGGGTGCTTTTATGCATTAGTTGAGCTAATAGAGAAAATGTGACCTAGGTGAGGGTTTGAAGGTGGATAAAAGGCATGATTTGAAGGATGATCATATGTGTTAAAGTTTTAATACTGATTGAAGTCATGATAACAAGTATTTAGAGATAATATAAGTTGAGAAGGAAGAATATAAAGTGAGTTAAAGCAATGAGGGTTTGAAGATAGAGTTATGGGATGAATTAGAGGCATTCATCGGTTGTGGCAAAAATAATTTACCATTTGGGAATCTTATATTTTTGGTAGTCATCCTTTTGGGGTTAGTTAAAAAAATCAAGAAAGGGAATCATATAAATATAAAGTTATGTGACCTCCAATGAAATCGATACGATGGACAAGATCCGAAGATGTAGACGGATAAGGAGGTTGATGTAGATAAGACGGGCGCACACGAGCAATTCGCACAATAGATCCGAGTAACCTGCAAGACACCAATGCTTGACAGAAAAAGATGGCGTTAAAAGATATTTGGGTGGATCGCCCGAGAAGGGTCCGGGAAGCGATAAGCTTCCTCGATGGATGTCACCACGTTTTCAATTAAGTAGAGAAGCATACATGATAAAAGATGTACATATAAGACTAGATTTTCTGATTATGGTAATGAAACCGAATTTAAACAATGTATGTAAAAGCTACAAAAAACAAGAAACTGTAAAATAAAGCTGGATTTGTGTTACCTGTGTCCTTTTTACCTGTCTGCAGGATGATCGGCGTCGATTAATAAGGATCGGCGTCGACTGATGTGATCGGCGTCGACTATGAAGAATCGGCGTCGACTGTATAAGATCGGCGTCGACTGAAAGTAGATCAGTTGATCAGGGACAGTGCAAGAAGATTCAGAAATTGGAAAGTGATGGACAGATAGTCGACGTCTGCTGGATGTGCGAAAGTCGGTAAGATACTGGAACAGAGTCACCAGAGGATCGATGGATACGTGCGATGTTGATGTGATAGGAGCAGAGTAACGGTGCTCCTCTCAGGGATTGATTCGGACAGGATCCGATCTCATTTGATACACTTGATGCTAAAAGATCTCTCTTTCTTACAACCTGTGTCTCTTTCGCGATCTGTCTCTTTGTCTCTCTCTGTTCGTGCGCGTCCTTTTTCGTCGTGTGTCCTTCTGTCCTTAGAACTGAGTTCTGGACTTGCTTTTATAATCGGCGCCGCTCCTAAAAATCGGCGCCGACCGTATAGGTCGGCGCCGATCGCGGGACAGACTCCCGAGATGGCAAAAATGATTGATTTCTAGAAAGATGAGAATTACCCCAAATACGGGAAATATCCCATTGGGGAAGAGGAAAAATAGGGGTGATACATAGATAGAATAAATTTGGGGTAGATAAGTGATTAGGATACATGGGAAGAGGTGTAATTAAATATTTAATATTTAATTATTCACGGGTAAGATACAATGGGGTGAATTAAACTTAAGATAGGTGTTTAAATCACAAATCGGATAATATCCCCAAGGGGATAGTGGTGACGTAAACGTGCCCCAGGTTACCTAAGCAGGTAAACGAATGTGAGGGACACTAAATTGAGTAACCAATTTTAAGTGTCTACATTTTGCCCCTTTTTGTCAAGTAACTTGCGATAAGCAAGGTTATGAGACAAAAACAAAGAGATGGAAGAAGGGAAGAATGTATGATGATGTGATCCCCCTCAAACTAGGGATGGGATGGGATAGTAATGTAATGACGATCCCAAGTTTGAAAGAGGTAGATGAAAATGCAGGATGCCCGCAGTCGGATGTCTGGAGTAGATTTGATCATTGATGACGCACAAAAATAAATAAAAAGGCAGCAACCTAAGGAACTCACATTGGTAGGGCAAACTAGACGGTCTCCTCATGAGACGACGTTAATACCTACAGACCCATGAGTGTAAGGAGAACTGCAAAATAGTCAGCATCTAAAGAGAGACACATTGGTAGGGACAACTAGACGGTCTGCAAAGCAGACGACGTTAGTGCCTACAGACCCGTTTAACTCCAAGCTGCCAAAAAGTACGAGTGTCCCACGCAAAGGGAACAAAACCCGAAATAGACGGTGATATCGAAAAGATGCGCCGAAAGGCAATATTCAGCACAAAACAATGATCAGATGGATAAATAAGCCAAGCATCAACACTATGGCAAACAGACATGGAAAATCGACGGCGATCACAGTAATCGGCGACGACCAAGATAAACGGCGTCGATCAACAAAATCGGCGCCGACCAAACGTAGCGCATATAAATATGCGAACGGAAAACGTAAACGATTTATTTTCATCGTGACGATTGATTCAGAGAGTCAGAATTTAGATTTGAGCACCATGGAAGCCTCTGGGAGCGGTCAGAAGCGCAGGAGGACACGACCTGGGGTAAGTGGTTCTTCTTGAACCCGTTGCATTTGATTTTTTTTTTTTTTTTGTTTGATTTTTTTTTTTGTTTGTGGGAGGCAATGGTCCGATTTATGCCCGGACAGTCAATCGGCGTCGATTGGTATAATCGGCGTCGATTGATATTAATCGGCGTCGATTGATATTAATCGGCGTCGACTAGAAATAAACGACGCCGATTTTATCAATCGACGCCGATTGGAATAGATTAGATTTTTGTTGTTGTTTTGGATGTGATTTGGGTAAATACGAGACTAATATTGCTCTTGATGTCGTGGGTGCAGGCACGAGAGGCTCTACACATGAGGGATGCTATTCCCGAGTTACTGGAGACTATTCTCCCAGATGTGACCGATGCAGATTGGCGGCATCTAGAGTTAGCCGGGCTCGGGGGCTTTAGATACTACAGACGAGTGCCGCGAGATGTAGAGCTGATGCGGGCACTAGTGCGACGGTGGGACAGCCACACGTGCACTTTTTGGTTTAGGACGGGTGAGATGACCATCACCCATGAGGACATATACAGGATTCTGAGACTGCCGATCACTGGGGACCCGATCGAGATTACACCACGAGAGCAGCAGCAGAGGGCCCTAGTTCGATTATATAGAGACAGGGCAGATGATTCAGAGATAGTGTCCGGGGGGCAAGGAGGATAGCCTCACAAAGATGATATGACAGATAGTCCCCGGAGCAGACGGATAGTGCTGATTCAGATGGCCATATCCTATTTTGCTCTGCCAGATTCAGGAGGTGGGAGATTCCCACTATTGTTATTAGACTGCGTTTGCGACATTCTGCAGTTCAGGCAGGTGTTTGCTTTTGCTGATGCCCTGATAGCTCAGATATATCATGAGCTATGGATGTACACCACAGGCCGGAGGACAGGTATCGATGTCAGTTTTGTGCTCCATTGCTGGGCCTATGAGCATATAGCGGTGATCAGGCCATCCGGGCTTCCTCGATGCCAAAGCAGCAGTGGGAGGTATCGATTATGGATTCCGCGATGGCGGGCTGATATGGCCGTTGGGGATACAGGGAGATCGGCCGATTGGTACACCGAGCGCGCCAGACGCCGACACCGGATCAAAGTCATCCGGAGGCCATATCGGGCATTTCCGACATGGGCGGTCAGATGCTCACTGGTGGCACGAGCGGAGCAGGTGGTTAGGGGCCGCAGGCCTGATATGTGGGAGCGAGTCCCGTTTATGCGGGTATTGAGACAGTTCGGCTTAGTACAGACAGTGCCGACCACCTACACGCCTTATAGGCGAGATAGCAGGGAGACTGATCTGCCAATTTTGATCCCGGCAGATCCATTGAGAGAGGCCCCACCCTCTACAGACAGCGATGATGACGCAGGGGTAGATGAGGGTTATGCTGCATGGTATGATACAGAGCTACCACGACATCTCCCGGCATCTATAGATGCCGACGAGGATGACATAGCTGCGATGCTGGATAGACTGGAGGGAGAGCATGCCACCCCCGACATGCACACATCGTAGCTCTGAGGAGACTGTGGCTCGGCAGAGGAGAGGGATGCCCTAATTTTGGAGAGAGACACCGCTCGCCAGGAGCGAGATATAGCGATCCAGCAGAGGGATCGCTACCTTCGACATAGGGAGGCCCTCAGGGCCAAATATGGGGAGACAGTGCCATGTCGGAGTCCGGTGCACGCAGTGGTACGACCCAGAGGAGCACCACCAAAGAAAGCGCCAAAGAGCCCCAAAGAAAGCACAAAGAAGCACCATTACGAGCACCTGGTACCGTGAGCTTGAGCACATATCGCCTCCTCCGCCGAGGTGAGATACTATGAGGATGCCTTAGCGCAAAGATGCCCGTGATGTGCCGCGGACGGGCGAGGAGGAGGGCAAGCACGGCCACAAGCGAGTGGGGCCTCAGGCGGAGGGAGCACCGGGAGAGATCGAGGTGGACAGAGACCTCCAGCAGCAGGTGCATCTAGCTCGATAGGAGGCGGCCAGGAGAGACAGCCTGGTCCAGAGGAGGGTGGAGGAGATAGTGTCCTCCATGCATCAGACTTTACCATATAGGGATTGATGTATTTTGTATCTGTATAGTGATGTAGCCTCGATTGGAAGGCATTGTATAGATGGCTTGATTGAAAGCCACCCATTTTTTTGTTGTACAGACACACATGTATATATAGATTCATCATTTCATTTGTCATATAATTGATCTCATGCGTTTGATTTTGATATACATGGATAGATGTAGCATAATTGTGATGGATCTAAATATAGACTGATAGATGATGAATAGATGTGATTGGATAGATATAGACTGATAGAGGATAGAAATAGATGTGATTTGATGGATATGGATGTGGATATAATTTTGATGAAAATAGAGATAGATAGATGCAATGTAACTTGGATGTACAAGTTTTTCGATACTTTGATGGATAGATAGATAGATGTGATTGATGTATGGATTTTATTTTGATGGAAAATGGATATAGATAGATGTAGTGTAACTTGGATGCACCAGTTTGGAGATGTTTTGATGGATAGATGGATAGATGTGATTGATGTACTCGGCATGGTTGAGATGTTAATTTAATTTTGATGAAAATAGATAGCCAGAGCCACATGTGTTGATAATAGATGCTTTGATAGATAAGATGAAATTAGATAGAAGATAAATTTTGATTGAATTAACATGTGAAATGTCAATTTGACTAGATGAAAAACAAAGAATAATGGGGAATACTCTTTGCGAGAGCCAAGGAGGTAATGAAAACGACCTTGACTAGGAATAAAGGAAATATGCTCGGATAAGAAAGAAAATGATAAGTTGGACTCCCAACCGACCATAGATAGAATCTGGATAGGAGATCACAATATCATGCATGTAAGGCCCTACATGAGGTTAAAATAAACCTGACACTAACTAGCCGCAAAACAGATCTAGGAGGGAAACGAAAGGAACAGTAAGTAAGTATCTTGTCGGAATTTACAAGGGACAGAATACATGTCCATAGTGGGAAAATAGGATTCTCCATATGATCTACAAAAGGTCTTAAATCTCAGCTTCATGATTTTGGCAGAAAAGCAAACTGATCAATGCGGGAAGTTTGCTTGATATGGAAAGACTGATCGATGCGGGAAGTCTTTCAGTGATGCTAAAAAAGTGTATAAACTGACTGAAAGGCTGATTAATTGCAAGAAGCCTTGAATATTTCTTTGAGAAACAGCCGTCCTTCAAGGGAGCGGTCTGTATTTTGAATTTTAATGATAGCCATCCTTCGAGGGTATGGTCTATATTTTTGATTCATTTGATAATGTAGGGATAGCTGTCCTTCAAGGGACTCACCATCTTTTCGATAAAGATCTCTTTTTTTTTTTTTTTTTTTTTTGAAAATCTTTGAAGAAGTTTCGAGTTTAGACCTAGATAGATCAGATGGAGGGGAAGAGAACATAAAAGAACATGCACTCATGCCCCGAGTAGATCCGATTAAGATAAGCACTTGGGATAGATGAAGTGGTGATTAAGGTATTCCTACCATGAGGAGGAACATATCCAAAAGAAACATGCAATGAGTAGAGCCGCGATACTCATATTTTAAGGTAAAAGAGGCAATAGGCGGAGAACCACATAGTTTCGAATCACCATGAAAGTATATGACTGGTTGTTTAGATGGATGAAAGATCTGTGTTGCGACTAGACTTGTGTAAGATAGATTTTAACAATAGAAGGGCCGTAGATGCAAGGCATTAAGAGGTTCCGCTTCAGGTATACCATCCATGGAAGATAAACGATAAGCCCTGCACTCCATATTTATGAGTGATAATGTATGGGCCCATCCAGTTGGGAGCAAACTTACCACGTTGACTTCTTTCGAGTGTAGTGACATTTTGATTTTCTTTAAGAACAAGATCCCCAATTTTGAAGTCACGGTGCTGCAAGTGCTTGTTATAAGCACGTTTGACACGCTCAAGATAGACTTGATGATGTTCAAGAGCGTTGAGACGCCGCTCATCTAATAATTCAAGTCAGGCTAGACGATTTTGACGATAGTCCTCATCGGAGACAAATTCTCCGAGAGAAACACTGAGAGATGGGATTTGGACTTCCAAAGGAAGAACAAATTGCACTCCATAGATGAGAGAGAAGGGAGTAGCACCAAGTAGGAGTACGAATGCTAGTCCGATAAGCCCAGAGAGCAAAAGGGATATGTAAATGCCAATCCCTACCAGCTGACTAGTTACCTCATGAGGATGTTACGCAAAGTTTTATGGAAGCTTCGGCCTGACCATTAGCTTGAGGATAGTATGGAGAAGAAAAACTGAGTTTGATATTGAAAGCGTTGCAGAGGTTCTGCAAATCAACGTTCTTGAAAGACTTACCATTATCTGTGATTAGCTTGTGTGGAACGCCAAAGCGACAAATGATGTGTTGATAGACGAAATCAACTATGGGTTTAGCCTTTGTTGAAGAAAGAGGGATAGCCTCCACCCACTTAGTAAAGTACTCGGTGGCAGTAATGATAGAATGATGACGTTGTGAAGAACGGGGATTGATGAGACCAATAAGATCAAGACCCCATTGCGAAAAAGGCCACAAATCCGCCGTAGGTTGCAAAGCTTGACTAGGGATGTGTGTAAGATTGGAATGTTGTTGACACTTGACGCATTTCTTAGTGTATTCACAACAATCTTGATTAAGAGAAGGCCAATAATATCCCAAACGTAAGATGCGTTTAGCCACAGCCAAGCCACTAAAATGTCCACCACAGATACCGTCATGGACCTCCTGGATGGCTTTAGATGATTCATGGGTTTTGAGGCACCGAAGCAAAATACCATCAAAGCCGCGTTTGTAAAGAATCCCGCCTAGAATAGTATAGCGATTAGCTGTTGATAAAAGATCTTCTACCATGGAAGTCGATCGGAGGAAGCACCGAATGAGATAGATAATCAACAACTCATTGATACCACTCATCCCGAGTATGGGTTGTGACAAGATGGATTGAAGTTAGTTCCTAAGATGAGATGGTTGATCTAATCGTCTGCACACCCACATAAAGTCGCGAGTCTTCGTGAAAGGTGGGATAAGTGAGGCTAAGGAAGCCATCAGATCTCGCGAATCGATTTCAAAGGTGAGGAATAGCTTGGATAGTGAATTTATCGAAAGATTGGAGTTGAGCAAGAACGATATCACGATATTTTTGAAGGATATCATTCTTGCATTGATAGACACCCGTGACTTGATTAACGATGAGTTCAGAATCACCAAAGATGTCAATATGACGAGCGCCGAGATTAATGGCATTTTGGAGACCTAAGACAAGAGCTTCGTATTCAGCCATATTATTGGTACACTCAAAGTTCAATTTGTGTGCGACTGGGATAGGCGTACCCCAAGGAGGAATCATCACGAAACCCGCACCTCCCCCTTGCTGGCATTTGGATCCATCAAAGAAGAGCTTTACTTTAAATGGAGATAGACCAAAATCAATTTGTTGGATATATTCATCGGGAATCGAGCAAGGGGGTCTTGAGTGTCCTAAGAGGAGCATCACTAATTGATCCGCAATAACCCGACCCTTGATAGACTTTTCATGGGATAAACTCGAGGTCAAATTCTGTCATAAGCATGAGCCAACGAGTGATACGATCATTGTGATAAGGCTTTGCATGAATTGTCTTGAGTGGATTGACACTTGTGACAATATAAGTTTTGTGATTAAGGAGGTAATGACGAAGCTTAGAAGTTGCGAAGAAGAGAGCACAACATAGCTTTTCAGCTTCGGAGTAACGTGTTTCATACTCATGGAGGGTGCGACTGATGTAATAGACAGCTTGTTCTTTACCGCAAGTGTCCCGATGCGAAATCATGGCTCCCAGAGCATGGTCAGTCACAGAGATATAAAGATAGAAAGGCTCCCCCTCGCGTGGAGGTGTAAGCACAGGTGGAGAAAGAAGATAAGCTTTGAGATCATCAAAGGCCTTTTGGCAATGTTCATCCCATTCAAAATGAACATTCTTACGGAGGAGATGGTGAAAAGGTCGACAACGGTCCGACAATTGTGAGATAAAACGACGACCGATCAAGACGCCCTCGAGATCATGGAGTTGCTTTAAGTTAGAAGGGGAGGCATCTCAAGGATAGCTTTTATTTTTTATGGGTCCACTTCAATACCCCTGATGGAAATGATAAAACCTAAAAGTTTACCAGTGAGAACGCCAAACACGCACTTAGATGGATTTAGACGAAGACAAAAGCGGATAAGCCTCTCAAAGAGAGGTGCAAGGATGAAAAGATGATCCTGACGACGTTTGGACTTACCGAGGAGATCGTCAACGTAATCTTCCACGAGTTTTGTGTAAGAGATCATGGAAGATGTAGGTCATTGCTCGCTGATAGGTTGCTCCTGCGTTCTTAAGACCGAAAGGCATGACGCGATAGCAAAAGGTCCCCCAAGGAGTTATGAAAGAAGTCTTATGTTGGTCTTCTGGTGCGATGAGAATTTGATTATATCCAGAGAAACCATCCATAAGAGAAAGCATCTCATGACCCGCAGTTAAATCCACGAGTTGGTCGATATTAGGTAGAGGAAAATCATCTTTTGGACAAGCAAGATTAAGATCCCGGAAGTCGGTACAAATTCAAATTTTCCCAAAGAGCCTTAGTTATCGGTACTACATGGAAACCCATTGTGGATAATCGATGGGTTGGATGAAGTTAGCCGAGAGTAAGTAAGCGCCGCAATTCTTTTTAACAAGAAGGGCTACTCTAGGTGCATTTTACGTAATTTTTGTTTAATCGGTTTGATGTTGGGAAGAGTAACGATATTGTGGACCACAATATCGGGATCGAGTCCTGGCATATCCTCATATGACCAAGCAAAGGCTTGACGATGGTTGGAAAGAAAAGTGGTAAAATCTCCTAACTCCTGTGGATTAAGGGATTGGCCGACCTTAATGATGCGAGGTCTTCAGAAGTCCCTATATTAAGGTCGACAAAGGGCTTCGCTGAGAAGCGTAGACGTGTCAGAAGGAATAGTCTTGGGGAGATATGAATCCTCTGCCCCCAGATAGGTGAGGACAGAATCATCATCCGCACAATGGATAGTGTTGATAGTAGGAGAGTCGTCTCCAATTATTTCAGGGAAGATTAACGGTATGGAAGCGGACCGGTTGTTAGTCTTATAGGCTAGCGGCCCTAAGGAAATGGTATTGATCAAAAAAAAAAGTTAGGTGGGATGGAAATGTCATCATCCACATCGAGTGATGCTTCTGACTTAGCGGGAGAAGATGGTTCCTCAATAGGAAGAGGCTCATCGAGGATAGTGACGGTGGCTTTTGAAAGAGGTTTAAATCCTAAACCAAATTTTTGATGTGGCATGAGAGTAGGAATGGATGTGAGGTCATGCACACCTTGTTCATATTTTCCTAGACCAAAACCCTTCCACGCGCATCGATATAGATAAGTTTTTGCAAACGTGGGATTTTGTAGATAATCGAACCCTGTTAAGTAAGGTTTGGTCCTAGGAGGAGAATCTGGGCGATAATGAGGCGTATCAAGACCACCATAGATGAAATTAGTCTGTTGATTGGGCAGACCAATGGTGACGATGCGACCGAGACCTGGTTGATATTCAGGTTGTTTGTCCGGTCTACCATACTCACTAGGATTGAGATGGGCGTCGAAAGAAAAGAGAGGAAGCTCTCCCAGTGAGAAACGCTGCAATGTCTCTTCTAGATTTTGTAAATCCGGTAGTTTGGTTGCAGGTATGGAAGAAGATGAGGCCCCGTCAGGAGAAGAAGTATTTTCCTTTAGAGGGGCAGACCTTGTGGTCATGTCGCATTGTGCGGAAGGAAAAGGATCTCCTGGATGAGTATATATTTTGCCCTCATATTGATATTTTAAGCATCGATGGAGGGTGGATGGGACACAATGCATTGCGCGAATCCAGGAGCGTCCGAGGATCATATTATAGTGGAATTTTCCTTCGACAATGTAGAAGAGTTCGTGAAGCAGCTTCTTACCTACTCGAATGGGTAAGACCACAGTTCCTAAAGTAACTGCTAACTGATCGTTAAATGATCGAAGGGCGAAAGGCGGGGGTGACACTACGTTCTTTGGTAACTTAAGTTGCTCAAATGTGTGTGAGGAGATGACGTTGAGTGCAGCTCCACTGTCGATCATAACGCGTTTTAATGTGGTGTTGTCGATTTGGACTGTGATAAAGAGGGGAGCCTCCAAATCCTCTGAAGAAAGAGGAGGAATTTCCGAATCTTCAAAAGAAATGGCGGTTGATGGTCTATTCAATCCAACAACCAACTCAAAGGGTTGGGGCTCATCTGAATTCACTGCGATGCGACGCAGATTATCAATCAGAGCCTGGCGATGTTGTGGAGAGGATTGGATGAGGTCAAAAAGAGACATTTTGACCGGAGCCTGAGTGAGTTGTTTCATAACACTCTCCTCAACTGACACGGGAATTTGAGCTCGAGGTGCAGCACGAATAGAGACCCGAGGTCGGGGGCCAATGAGGAAGGAGGAACTCCTTCAGGGGCTGCAGAAATGATAACCCGTGGTCGAGATGCTGTAGAGGAAGATGGATTATCATAGTGTTGGGTTCTAGTGGCAATATGGATTGTATCAATTTGAGAAGGTGGAAGGTCAATTGGAGTGGAATCACTAGAGGTCTGAGTGGATCGTTGGGGCTCAGATGGGGCTAAGATGACAGGAGATACTTGTTCCTCCTCCTCCAGCAAAAGATCACTTTCTTCCAAAAGGTTGTGACAATAAACACCAAGAGCTTTACATCCCTCAGTATCATGACCCGGGGTACGGTGGTAAGCGCAAATTAGATCAGAGTTAAACCAGGTAGGTTTAACTCCTTTAGGGTTATAGGGTTTAATCGGAGGAAGGGATATGGATGAAGATTGGATAAGTTGGCGAAGGATTTCGGTGTAGAACCCGGTAGATGAAGATGAGGATAGAGGTGATGAAGGTGCCTCTTTTGCCTTAACAGACTGCCGAGGCAAAAGAACCTGCATGTTAGGTTTGACAGTCTTTTTAGGGATCATCTTATTCTTTTGGACACTTGGGGGAGCAGTCTTGGGCACTTGAGATGGAAGTAAGTGAGACATGATTGATTTTGGTGGAGGAGGAGCCCCTAAAATAGATTTTGAAGATGATGGAGATGTGACAAGTGTTGTGGTCTTCAAAGATAAAGGAGGTTGCTTGGTCGAATTTACTGATGATTTAGATAATGTCGATTTAGATGAGGAAGAAGCTCCCAAAGTAGGTGTAATCGGAGGGACATAGGGCGCCCTGGCTTTTGGTAATGAAGATGATGATCCTGATAGAAGAGGTGGCATCTTGTTAGTAGGTAAATCCGCTTTTCTGGGTGGTGTTGTGAAAGAATGTGTAGAAGAAGATGATGGTTTTGATAAGTGTGTAGAAGAAGACGCCTTCTCAGCGGATAAATCCAATCTTTTATGGGGCGTAGAGAGAGATTTTTGTGGGAAAGCACCAAGGGTCTTGATGGTTCGAAATATGGGCTTTCCTTTTTCAGGGATGGTGACAACTTCAACGGCATAAGGTGATTGTAACCTTTTCGGAGGAAGCAAGTGGGGAGGTACTGATGGCGCAATGTTAGATTTTGGTTGTCTCGGTTTAAGTTCAGGAACCGAGCGTATAGGTGTTGGTGCTACTTCTTTTGATTTTCCTTTAATGGGCGAAGCAGCACTAGTGATGGAAGAAGTGAGTGATGAAGAAGCAGTTCCTTGCGAAGGGACTACTTCTGGTGTAGTAATTATGGGTGAAACTACTGTAGGAAAAGAGACAGGAAGAGTCAAAATCGAAGACGCTTCCGTCGGAGTTGGCACAATTATAGGTACGTTCACCAGGGGCATAGTTGCAGCGAGAATGGGAGCAACAGAAGTAGATGTATCTGTAGTGGAAACTCGAAGGGATGTAATTGCCTCGAGCATTGAAAGAATGTTTGACGATGAGACAGATGAGGATGACACTGTCTCGGGTATGGATGGAAGGTTAGACAAAGGAGTGGAGAGAGATGAACCCGTATCTAGCAATGTAGGAATATTCAAAGACGGGCTATCGGAAGATGGTGGAATTTCAGTGATTGGCGAAGTGGAAGGAGGTTCTGATTCGATTGATGTGTTCGCAGATGGCTTGGTTTCAGAAGAAGATTCTTCAGTAGAGATGAAGTTGATAGTATGAGTGTTTGGTTTTTGAGACTCTGAGGCATTATGATTCGGGGAGTGATTGGGAAAAGGTTGTTTAAAAACATCCAGTGCCTGATTTGGGGGAGCATTTGGGTTATCCAGAATGAGCTCGCCTTTATCAATAAGTTTCTGGACAAGATTTTTGAAAGTCTGACATCGTTCGATGTCATGACCTTTGGTTCTATGATAATGACAGAAATCATTTTCCCTATACCAGAATGGACGTTCTTGGCTTTCATCGATATTCCTAATAGGGGGAAGTTCGATCATGCGAACTTCCAACATTTTCTCTAAGATAGAGGCATATGATTCCCCCAATGGAGCGAAGGATCGAGATGATGAAGTCCCTTTTCGAGAAGATGAGGAGTCTCTTCGTGGTGTTTGATTAGAAGTATTATCGGCTCGTGATGTTTTTAATACGATGGCATTGGTGGATCCCTGATTCTTGTCTTTAGAAGGGGAAGAATTTGGTTTGGTAAACCGAGAAAAATCGGGTTTAGATTTAGAGCGAAGTTTTAGCTTCCCTTGTTCAATGGCGCGAGATTCAAGTTTGCGTGCCATCGTAAAGGCTTCTTCAAAGGTATGAAAAGTCTGGATCCTTAAAGTGGAAGAAATATGATTAGCACAAGATCGAGTAAACAACTCGATTTGTTGGGATTGAGGAAGGGAGAAAGACAATTGGTTGATTATCCCTCTCCAACGAGCGACAAAGTCTCGCAATAGACTCATCATCGATCGACGAATGTTATAAAGATCTGTAATCGAGATCTTATGCGCGATATTTATGAAAAGTTTTCAACAAACATCCGGGGCCAATTGAGAGAAAGAAAACAAGGAATGTTGAGGAATGTTATCAGACAGCCTAAAGCAGACCTCGCTAGAGACATTGGAAAGGTACGGAGCATAAGCTCCTGATCCTGGACTATGAGGTAGCAAGCATGTTTGAATGCTCGCAAATGTTGTTGAGGGTCCTCTCGACTATGAAACTTTGAAAATTTAGGAAGTTCCCATTGGGGAGGATAAGGCTTAAAAGCCACTGAGGGGTGAATGGGTTCATTACACACTTCTTCAAAGGAGTATGAAGGACGAGCCCCTTTTGTGGAGGCTTCCAAGTCTGTGATTTTCTTGAAAAGAATTTGAACCACGTCAGATTGAGGAGGAGGCACACTGGCATGTCCTACATAAGAAGCAAATGGTGGATGTTGTTGAGGTGTCAATGGGGGATTCATCTGTTGATTGATAGGATGATAAGAGGAATAACCAGGGGTTCTGGGTGACACTTGGTGGGGTATTTGTTGTGAAGTAGCTTGTGTGTATAGGCAGGCTGTGAGATAATAAGTGGTTGAGAAAATGAAGGTTGGATGACGGATGGAGCCTGTGATTGGTGGACTCCTATGCTTGTTGATTGAATTGGGACAGATTGAGGAACATGAGTGCCGATTTGATTGGACATATTGGGGAACAAGACCTGAAAGGGGCCTTCTACTGCCGGATTAGGCATTAAGGGTGCCGATGCTAGAGGATGGGCGAAGGTCACTGTTGCTGGAATATTGGAAGAAAGACCCACTGAAGGACGAGAAGCAGGAACTAACTGACTAGCCGGAGGGGGTTGACTCATAAAGAGGTACTGACCTTGGGACACGATGGAGGGCATAGATGAATTAACAGCAATATGCGGATGCGCAGACGCATTCATTATAGCCAGGGCAGAGGACCTCTCAGAAGTAGGTTGTGGAAGATTCGAGGTAACTGCGGTGTTAGGAATAGGTAAGACTATTTGGGGACTAGTCAATATGGTCGGTGGAAGAGAAAAGGGGGGCACAGGGGCGTCACCCTTCTCCGTGGCTCGAGGTGAGAGAGATGATGCAAACTGTTCTCCAAAGGCCTGGGATGGTCCACGAGGATAATCGTACACTTGCTGGATTGGTGGTCCTTGATCAGATATTTGAATAGACTTGTGTACTAGGTAGTCCATGAGGGCTATCGGATTGCGATCGAGGAAAGCCTGAAATTCAGGATCCCCGCGAGGAACATACTCTGAGTCAGATGATATTTCTGAAGGACTAGGGGAAGCTGGACGTGATGGGGTTGCCTTGGCTTGATGGAAAGGATTATATGACCAGGATGGGGAACCAACTAACAGCGGTCCCGAGGAAGGTTTGGGGGGTGCCGAAACATCCACACTAGTGGTAATCTCGGAAGAAGAAGGGGCCAGCTTGAGCCATTCTTCTAGATTGTAACCGAGTGATAACCGTCATAAACACGCAGAAAAGAAGATTGACCTAACTAATGCATGATAATTCAAGCAAAAACAGTGATTATCTCCTTTAAGTTTTGATGCTTTTAAGAAAGAAAATATTAGGGAAGGCTTTTTAGAACAGGAACTACTCAGATAGCCAAACTAAGGATGGTTTGGGGAATGTTTGGTGAGGAGTCCCGAAGGCACTTCAGTAAAAGACCGGCAGACGTGGCTTCGATATAGGGGCCTACCCCGCACTTCACACACCGCCGCGATAAGGGAGTCGGGTGCTTTGCCAATATATACCGTAACTTCCGTGAATTTATAGCGTGCCCGAGTACCGCTGTAGGCTCTTCCTCTGGATGTCACTTCCAAGTAGCGAGGCTGTGGAAGGAGTTTTTGTTTAAATGCTTTATACCTAGTGATTTTGGCTTTGTGTGCAAGGGTGAAAAATAAAAATCAAATAGTGTCACTACCGATTTTGATCAATTTTCCAACCTAATTAAAACTAGATGAGAAACATACAACAGCAATGACAAAGAAAAAGTTCTTTTTAAGCACTTAAAAATGAAGTGTTTGATTTCGATGAAGACAAGTCAAACAGATTCTTTCCCAAATGCGATTAAATTCCTTTTAAGCACCAAAAATTGAAATGTTTGGATGTGATAGACAACAAACAAAGAAATCCTAAAAAGGAGAAAACACCGCAAAAGAGAAATACCTGTAGATTTAGCTCTCCAAGGTGTGTGGACTTCAAAAAGTGCGTTGTTGAGCTCTTCCCCTCGAGCAATCCCACGAACAAGCAAAGTGCTCCGCAAGAAGAGGTTAAGCAAACACCAAACAAAATCCAGAAAGATATATCCGGATAATGGTGAGACGAAAAATTTCTATTTCAAGGAAATAGAAAAATTTCAAGACAACGATTCCGCATAAAAAGCAAGATTGAAACAATGAAAAGAAACGCTCAAGCAGAACTGATAAAAATCAGGGAGGAAAAAGAACCAAGCTCAAAACTAGAAAAGAGATGAACTTACCAATAAGGGACTTTGGTTGGGTCCCACCGGGCGTGCCAGAATGTAGATCAAGGATTTCGCGCTTGTTACCTGTCCAAGTTAATGCACCAAACTAAACACAAAAACCCTGAAAAACTCCAATGAAATCGATACCTGATGGACAAGATCCGAAGATGTAGACGGATAAGGAGGTTGATGTAGATAAGACGGGCGCACACGAGCAATTCGCACAATAGATCCGAGTAACCTGCAAGACACCAATGCTTGACAGAAAAAGATGGCGTTAAAAGATATTTGGGTGGACTGCCCGAGAAGCGGGTCCGGGAAGCGATAAGCTTCCTCGGCGGATGTCAGTCCACGTTTTCAATTAAGTAGAGAAGCATACATGATAAAAGATGTACATATAAGACTAGATTTTCTGATTATGGTAATGAAACCGAATTTAAACAACTGACAGAAAGCTACAGAAAACAGGAAACTGTAAAATAAAGCTGGATTTGTGTTACCTGTGTCCTTTTTACCTATCTGCAGGATGATCGGCGTCGATTAATAAGGATCGGCGTCGACTGATGTGATCGGCGTCGACTATGAAGAATCGGGCGCCGATCGTATAAGATCGGGCGCCGATCAAAGTAGATCAGTTGATCAGGGACAGTGCAAGAAGATTCGGAAATTGGAAAGTGATGGACAGATAGTCGACGTCTGCATTGGATGTGTGAAAGTCGGTAAGATACTGGAACAGAGTCACCAGAGGATCGATGGATACGTGCGATGTTGATGTGATAGGAGCAGAGTAATGGTGCTCCTCTCAGGGATTGATTCGGACAGGATCCGATCTCATTTGATACACTTGATGCTAAAAGATCTCTCTTTCTTACAACCTGTGTCTCTTTCGCGATCTGTCTCTTTGTCTCTCTCTGTTCGTGCGCGTCCTTTTTCGTCGTGTGTCTTCTTCGTCCCTAGAACTGAGTTCTGGACTTGCTTTTATAATCGGCGCCGCTCCTAAAAATCGGCGCCGACCGTATAGGTCGGCGCCGATCGCGGGACAGACTCCCGAGATGGCAAAAATGATTGATTTCTAGAAAGATGAGAATTACCCCAAATACGGGAAATATCCCGCTTGGGGAAGAGGAAAAATAGGGGTGATACATAGATAGAATAAATTTGGGGTAGATAAGTGATTAGGATACATGGGAAGAGGTGTAATTAAATATTTAATATTTAATTATTCACGGGTAAGATACAATGGGGTGAATTAAACTTAAGATAGGTGTTTAAATCACAAATCGGATAATATCCCCAAGGGGATAGTGGTGACGTAAACGTGTCCACTAAACACTAAGTTACCATCTAAAGGAATTATCAAGAGTAAACAATAAACACAAGTGAGGGACACCCCTCATTTCCATTATTTTATTTTTGAGATTTGATGCACTTTTAGGGTTTTGTTTATAATTTCTTCATTGTAGGTTACATGAGACATTTGTGAACTTGATGTGATATACTAGTGAAAGGTAGCTAAGGACAATGAATACCTCATGAAACTCAAAATAAGTTGGTTTTCCGAGGTTTTGAGTTATCACAAGTTCCTATAGTAGGTTTGAAATGACCACAGACACCCCTTGTCATTTATTACATATTTAGATTATATTTATATTATCATTTATCCATTTGTCAATATTTTCTTAATCATTTAGTGAAATCCACTTGTGATCGGTCTTTCGGATCCTTCTTTGGCATATCATATTATTTATCATGGCTCTAAGGTTTTTAAAATCTCTTTTTCTCAATTACTTCAAATGCATGCACCTTGCAAAGAGGTTCTTCAAAAATCCCTAGACACCATGTATCTCCCTAGAGATACGCCACCGCTCAAGTGAGTGTTATTTTTGATCATCTATCTGATGAGTCTATTCATCCTATTCCTCCATCCAATCAACCCATCTTCGATTCAATTCAATATTTACATTATTTATTTCAAGATAAATTTTAGGATATGGAATCCATGATTACATCTCTTAAATATGAAATCTAACATCTTAAGGACTCTTTTGAAGCTTATTCTAGTTCTTCTTCTCATCCTCATTCTATGTCTTCTACATGTGATAATATTAGTGACCCTCAATTCTTGCTATTATCGGATCCTCTCACATTTGATCACAATTCTAAGAAACATGATATTCTTAATAAGCTCCTTATTCATCAATTTATCAACTTGCTATCTAATTTTTTTATCCTCCTTATCATCTAATAAAATATCAAGGTCTCCCATTTCGTGTTTATCTTTGAATCAATAGACATAATGATAATGAATGCTATGATTTACAAAAAGAATACAAAATATTGAGTTTCAAGGATTTATCTCATTCATTGCACAAAATTCTATTGCATGCTCATCTACAAATTCTACATCCAAATGAAATATTAAATTTTCTCCTTCTATGTCTCATCAAAATCATGCAATTGATTCTAATGTTCCTTCTTCACTTGGTCAAATTCCTCCTATGTAATCCACTCATGCTTAGAAACCCCTTAAAATATCATTACAATGCCTCCTCCTCTCAAGTGATCCGTAACATTACAAAGTCAAAAAAATAATCCACAATCTCCTCCTCTCGAGTCTTCTATGATGTTACTAAATAAGCTACCACTCGATACACAATATACACAAACTCTAGCTAGCCTCTTTTGACTTCCAAAGCACTCGAGGATCCTAAGCCATCACCACATCAGTTCCAATTTAATTTTGTTAAGGAAACTACTCCTTACATTGATCCAATTAATGTCATCGATTATATATCCATCACTTACATACTTGAGGGGCATCATAGCTTCTACCCCCTTGCATTTCTATCAAATATCTCTATCATCCAATGCACTTGACACTTTGTGCTTAATGTCTAATATCTCCTAAGCATCAATACAAACCCTTTGATACATGCATTTTATCATCATTACCCAATGATGTACTCTCTTATTTGGGTCAAACTTAAAAGTTGAGGTCATAGTATACACATGAACCTCACACACTATACACTTCACACATTGCACATTCATCACATCACTTTCTCGTAGCTTCTATTACACATCATATGCGCTCTATACACTCACATTATATCTTTCTTACATTTTATTCTACACACTATGTTCATTTCCCAATGATACAATCTAGTTATAAAGTTCAGACTCAACTAATAAGGTTCTCAATATAAAATGAACCTCACCACACTCACTCACTCACTCACTCACTCACGCACTCTCTATGCTCTACAATTTGACGATCACATCTTTCTAGCACACAATTCAATCCATTTTCCAATGACATAGTCTTGTTATATGGTTTATTCTTGACTACTAAGGGGGAATGTATAAATGAACCTCATCTCATGCATACACATCTACTCGGGGGGCATGCAACTCCTATCACACTCACACTAGATTCCATTATCTCTCATCCAAAACATATTGTTAATCTTGGTTGCATTCACTCTTGCTTACTCATGTATACATATACAATTTATTACACATGATAGAAAAATATATTGCATGTCATTATCTTTCCATATACACATGTGATTTCACTTGATTTCTAGTTGTGGATGCAAATTTCATAAAAATCGAGACACAAAACCTAGATGCTTGGCACAATACCTCATACCAATCCCATCATGCGGCTCTTGGGGGCACCCACTTTTGTAAATCATAGGTGTTATTGTTTCATTTTTCATAGCACACTATTATATTGGATTATTCACACTTTTACATACATTTTATCTTTCTAACATGCTAACGGGTGCTTCATGTGTAAAATTTATCTTATAGGTCTATTTGATTCTATGGTTGTCTATTACATTGTTTGTTATTGTCGACATTGCTTGTCATTTTTTTTCATTGTTTGCTGGATTTTCTCTTTATCTTGTGTGAAAAGTGTCAACTTTTAGCCACATCAGCCATGAGTATCTTACGACATTGTGAGTGATGTCCCATGTTTGCAACCTTATTTTCACAATCTACATTTTCTTCTTGCATATTATCTTACAGATTGTCTTATTATCTACTAGCTTGCATCTTGGATTTTACATGCATGTTTATCTTGCTTGAAATAACACTTGTTTCTTAGCCACTTTTCTTGCATGTTTATTGGTTTAAACCAAGAACATTCCATCTCATTACAAGGAATCAGTTTTAAATCAGCGGTCGGTCCTCCTTTGGGCTGCATACTCCTTAACAACATTACATTCACCCTAAACAAGGGGGCATCATTAGGTGAATCAGTCACCCCATACAACAATATACAATCATATTTCACTACAGTTCACCACAAAGTTAGTACATTTTTCATTCTCAATAACGTCCCAGATCGACTTGGGTCCTCAACACAACACAAATCACTAGCTCCCAGACCCGGACACTAGTTCTTGGGTTCCTCGACCATGTCTGGATGCTTGTGACTAGGGGAAAGTTGCACCATAATTTTTAGTTGAGTTTAGTTTACATAATGGATTTCACGGGAGAGACAATCCTTCAACACTTGACATGCATGCACTACACCTTCTTTCCTAATTTCACATTGGACCAAAATTATTTAAAAAGGATCAGATTTTTACACACCATATGTAGTGGTGTTCACACTTTGGGAAGTAGTTAAAGGTTGGAGGATGACACCATAATTTTCTCCCTACACTTATTTTGTTCTTGGCGTGAGATCACCTAAAAACTCACATTCAAGTACAATTTGGTGTGAGATTTCCCAATAAACACATTCTTCTAAATCATCTTCATGATCCTTTATACACTCTTTTAGTCATAATGGATTGGGTGCACATATTCATTTTCAAAAATTTCCATAGTTTTACACACTTTTTACTTGTTTTGATCATATACATGTATTTTACTACTTGTTCGTTCTTCTCTTTTACAAGTCTGTCCTTATGGGAAGTGGTAGTCACATATATCACACATCATCAAACACATCAGCATCAAGACATAAAAATTAGGTACAACACGACATCTACACATGCACTCTCAACATAGGGTCATCATCATAATCATTTTTTTCACTTCCTCTTCTCTAGCTTCCACACTTCATATTCTTATCACTCCACACTTTTCTTTGTTTCTCGACATGGTTTTTTCCATTGATCTACATGGTTATCAGGTATACATCTCTTATCTAATTAAGGTTATTGAGCATTCACTAAACAACATAAAATGGGGAAAATGTAGAAACTAAATCACACACTTTGGGTATTTATCTAGTCCTAATCACATACTACTATTCATATGATTCCTAAGTAAGAAAAGTACTAACTGACCCATGTTTTTGGCCTCTTTGCTTGTTTTTGTTTCCTCTTTGGGTCTTACAATCCAACTTTCCCAGTCTATTTTTTTCATACTTTGGCATTTTTCATTATGGACATCAGTTCCCCCAGCTAGGTGACCCTGTCCCTCTGGGTGCCCCTAACCTCTTTGTACTTTTCTCACATCTTTTGGGTCCTTTATAGCCATTTGGGAATCTTATATTTTTGGTAGTCAGCCTTTTTGGGGTTAATTACAAAATTCAAGCAAGGGAATCATATAAATATAAATTTATGTGACCATAATAAAGGACCAAGAACTAAGCATTATATATCACCACCTAAGGTTACATCCAAAGGAATTATCAAGAGAATTCAAACATCCATATAACATCCACACAAGGGAAAGGGATTGCATTATTCTACATACACTTCATAGGAGGGGAATTTTATTCTTTCATGCACACATCTATTTACATATTTTACATATAGCTACTTGTTCACTATCAAGTACAACACACACAAGAGCCACCTAGGGAATGATTTCAACACACACAAATATAAATACATTAGGTCTAAGATGTAGTGTAGAGATCAGTCATAATTTCACTTGTTTGATAAGCGAGGAAAGTTCATCCCATCATTTTAATTATTTTATTTTTGATATTTGATGCGCTTTTGGGGTTTTATAGGTCATTTCTTTATTACAGGTTATAGATGACATCTGTGAACTTGATGCAACATACTAATGATAGTTAGAGAAGGACAAAAATTACCTCATGAACCTCCAAAGTTGGTTTTTGAGGATTTGACTAGTCACATGTGCCCGAGTAGGTATGCATCACCCACAAGTGCCCCTAACCCACTCCAAGCACCCAAATCCCAAAGGTCTTCGGTCACACAATTTTCGAGACTCGGTGTGACAATTTTCTCCTTTTGTTTATCATTTCGTCACTTTGGCACAACCCATGATTATTTGTGAAAAAATTAAGTATTCTATCCCTTCATTTGCAACTAGGGTTTCATACCTTTTATCTTAATTTACTTAGGTCAATTTTTGTACTTCACTTCATATATTTAGTGTTGTTACATATTTAGATTAAAATTTATTCAATTTTTCAACATTTTCTTAATCAATGTGGGGGTAGATGAGAGGTCAATTTTCAATGCTATAAATTGGAATGGCTTCTCCATTCTAAAGGATCTTGAAATTTTTGTTTTCTATAGAAATTTTAGATTTTTATAGATTATGAAGCTTTGTATCACCACTACATAAGAAATAAAATCTGTTTTTCTTCCATTTCCTTTGCTCATGTTTTCCTCTATTATCTCTCTTTTTAAAAATTTGCAAGCATATTGATATTGAATAACCAAGAAGGAACTTGGTATCCTTGATTGATGAATCTAAAGAATTGTGTGTCTCTAGTTTGTTAGTCTTGCTAATTTCCTACATTTTTGCTTTCCTCTAATTGAATGTGGACCTACTTCGGTTATTGTGTGTGAAATATACTAGTGCCTACTCACAAAAATAACCCTCTCTTTCCTAATTTCTCTCCTTTACCCCTCATCATTTAAAAATTCCTCCCTTACATTCTATACAAGCTATTTGTCACATGCTTATTCAAGTGTTCCTATGTGATCCCCGACCTATTCAACAACCCCTTATAAATATATTATTTTACATTCAATAATGAGACCCTCCCCATACAAAATAAGGAGGTGTAGCCCCATGAGAATTGGTGGAAAAACATAATATATAACACAATAAATTATTTCACCAACAGGTTTTGGTGACTCTACTATGGAGATATTTTCCCTTATGCACTAATAAGGATCTATGAAAATATTAATAAATCATATATTGAAAAATCCATAAAAACCAAAAATTGAAAAATACTATCTATGTTCAAAATGCTTGTTACAATCCTTTTGATAAATCCACACTTTTCCATTTTCATTCCTTTCTAAGTGATTTGAGGAAAACTAGAAAAAATAAGTTACACTTGATATGATCATGCGAGATGACATTGTTGACCTCATATTTGAGGAGCAACAAAGAGATGCGTTTATACTTCCCATTGTACCGGTAAGAAGCATGTTACTGGAAATCATATTGAAGGTCATACTTGAAGAAATAATTAACTACTAGTCTTCATTCCACAAGAAGAAGAAAGAGAAGAACCTGATATGGTAACACAAGTACCTATTCCATGGGGAAAAAAAAAGGTATATTGACTTTGACCCTTACTACTTCATGAACTTCCAAAAGAGTCAAGAAAGAAATTTCTAAAATTCTATGGAGATGGAAAGCAACAACTAGATGATCATATCACAACCTTCATTACATCTTTTGGTATTCTTAGAGTGCAACAAAAAGATTTTGCAGTGTGGTTATTCATGGAAAAATTACAAGATGTTATTGCGAGAATGGTTCTGCTTTACCTATCATGAAACTTAATTTCTAATTGGGATGATATAAAAAATAAGTTTGAAGAAATATTCAAAACTACCAAATATGCTCATGCCCTCCTTTCTCAACTTTATTATATGAAGAAATAAATACAAGAGTCCATGAGAGACTTTGTGGAAAAATTTAATATCAACAAGATTCATATAATTTCCCATCCTATCTGCAGATAATCTAATAAATGTTCTTTGTGAAATCCCAGTTTCTTAAAATTGGTTTCATTCTACAAATATTTCAACTAAACAATTTGGAAAACACTAAAGAACTTTCTATTGGAGTGGAAGATGACTTGATCATGTCAGGGAAGATAAAGAATCCTTCAATGAAGGATAAATCCCAATGTTCCAAAGATGAGAGAGCTGACTCATTATTGCAAAATTTGTCCAATGACTTGAAAATGTTAAAGAAAGAATTTTCTCAATGATTATCTCATCCAAACTGTAACGAGAAAGAGATTAGAGGAGAACCCCAAAGGATTTCCTTCAAGAATCCACTAGTCAATGAAATATGTAAGGCCAATAAAGATGAAGGATAGTAATTTTTGAATTAGAAATTGAAGAGTAAGGAGAAGAAGAATTTGTTAGGATAAGATTATATGAATTCACACCATATGAAGAGATTTAAGAACCTAAAAATATATACTCCTATATGTAGTCACTTGATCACAAGAGGATAAGTGGGATATTATTTTACTCCCCAAGATAATAAATTGAATCCTCAAATGGTGACTCCATAAAAAATAACAATGAAATGAAGATCATCAAAGTTTGCTTCCACAAGGCCATTGGTGAGAAGAAGTATGAGATTACTTAAACCAAGAATTCTTCTACCCCTTCAAGTAAGTCTCATTCAAATTCCTTTGAAAAATAATTTTATGTTTATCCTAAGAACATCTATGTCAAGGATTCCATAATCCCTGATGTGCTTACCACTTCCTCATATTTCAATTTTATTTATCATTGTAAGAAATCCAAAGTTAAAATTTCTAAATGTGAGTATTTGAAAACCAATCCCAAGTAATTTGATAGGATTATTTAGCATATCAAAGGAAGTAGTTATATTTTATTCTCTAAAGATGTCTCTACCAAATAACTAACTCATAATTATCATTCCACTCTTTTGAATTATGTCACTTCCACACCCTCCACCTATGGGAAGGTAGAACATTTCTATATAGCCTTGTTGGTCAATGGGTACAAACTAAATAATTACATCATTGAATTAGGTGATTCCAAAAATTTCATGCACACAAAATTTGTTAAGGGTATCAACCTCACCCTCTCTCCTACTCTGGAAATTTCCTATTTATGGAAATGAAAGAAGTACTTATCATTGGACAGATCTAGGATGTTCGGGTAGTATGGGTGGACTTCCTAACAAGAAAATTGTAAAGGGAATACTTCTAGTAGACATGCCCACCTCATATGGTATGTTGTTGGGATGGATCTTCTGTTGAGATATTATAGGTGATATGAATCTAGATTGGATGCACTCTACAATTCCACTCAACAAGTAAAGTGAAGAAACTTGTTCCCATTAGGAAAATAAAGTATACCGTTCTAAGAATCCCATCTCAAAATTTAAAATTTTACAAATTTTTATTAATTTTTGAGGATAATCTTGAGCTTCCTATATTGTTGGAGGAAGATCTAAGCACCATGGATCTGATCAAACAACATCATGATGAATTGATGACATCAAATTTTGAGAGTATGTTCTTCCCATGAATTTTGTGAACATGAATGAAGTTTCTCCACTAGATGTTGATGATGGTCTTGAGAGTTTGGAATTTCAACAAAGCCATTTCAAAGTAATGAGAAATATGGATCAAGAATAAGGAATGATGCCAAACCACTTATTTTTATGCAAGTTTAATGTTTCAAATCATGCTCTTAATGTTTTCATGAACTTATGAAGTTCTGTTTAACAAGTGTACTTTTTAATACGAAGAGCCGCCTTTCTCATCCTCGACAAGATGTTTCAACCTATTGAATCTGAACCTATTCAAGGAGATGATGATTTCATCACAAAAATGGACTTCTGTTTCTCGGTGGTCAATATTGGGAAAATGATAATGTAAATATTTTAACTCCAATGTTGTGCTCATTTCCTTTTCAAAGATGGATACATTCTCAATGAAAAATGGATATATTAAATGGTACTCGATCCCAAGGGTTTTTTTGTTAAAACTGAAAATATTATTCTCAATAATCTTCAATATTGTAGTGTTTAATCTCCTCAAGAGATATATTCTCTCAAGTATAAAAACTAGATTTCGAAGCTCAAGATGGAAAGATGAAGAAGATGATAGTTTCCATGTTGCTTACCCAACCTTGAGTGCATTTTCATTCTAAGAGAATGAAGTAATGTACATTCCACATTATATAGGGAATAATTTTGAGAAAGAGTTGGTTTATGTGAAATAATATTTCTTGGACCGATTGATAAATAAATAACATCAAGAGACTAGTGATAATGTTGATGTTTCTAAAGGATATGCCAAGAATCAACCCATGGAAGTGGTGGCCATGAAACATATAGAAAATGAAGAAAAAAATTATATCAAATTACATGAGACTTGGTATGAATATAATAAGGCAAGTGTGATTAAGACACTTCTTCACAATAGTAATGGAAAATCAACAATCGAAGGAACCTTAGAATTAAGGATAAGATGGAAAAAATGTGTCAAATAAATAGAGGAAATGAATTAAATAAGTGTTTAATAAATAGAAATAGAAATCATACTAGATTTATCAAGAAGTAGAGGAAAGGTTCATATTTCATTGAGCATGTAAATGAATTTTTGAAAGAAATGCATTTGGTGATACCCATTTATGGGTAAAAACCTGGTCTAAATTAATTCCTCAATGAAAGAGGATGTCCCCCATATGTACATAGGTTATTTAGTATGTTTCTCTTTTTTGTTGTGTGTTTCCATTCTCATTTTATGTTTCCCTTTTCCTTTTCTATGTTTGTTTCTTGTTGTGTGTGCATTCAATAAAATAAGTTTCATTGTGTATATTTGTGGTGATTTGTATATCCCAATGGATAAGGAATTGTTCTATATAGTGGCTTGATATTAAAGGGTTCATATTTTTCTTATCCTCACTTTGCTTGATCCAGAACAAGTCCCCAAGCTAGATCCAACTATTGTCATGTAAATGTGTAGCATGAAAAATAAGCCAAATTTGAAAATTTACTCCTGAGTCTTCCCAAACCCCCTCTCTTGATTAAACGCTATAGAAAGGTCATTCATCTCATATAATAAAGTTCTTCCAAAGGATAGTTATTTGATAGGCTTGGTGAGGTTAATTTTAGAAATTTTCATGATTGGTGTGCATCCTTTGAGATGGATATAAAATACTATAATCATCTAGAGGTGGTATTTGAGAGTTATTAATGTTTTAAAAGTTAGTTTGGAGGATTTAGGAAAGTTTTGGAGGTTTGGGAATAGTTGGTGTGAAAGTAGGGTTTTCACGGGTAAGGAGCATGCGGTCAAAGTTGGAACCTGAGATTGATTATTTGAAAGATATGTATGGAGTTATGAGGAGATAAAATAGTCATTTGAAATATAAAATAATTATATACAAGGTTGAATCATAACATCTTTCACAATACTTTATTGCTTTTCATGGTAGCTTGAGTTTTGGTAGACACATCGGGATGTCCGAAGATAAAGGGGCCAAATTTTGAAGTTGAAAGAATAATTGAGGTATGAAACCCATGCCATTTTAAAAAAATTTCTTAGGAGTAAAAATAATATAAAAATTAAGCATAAATTACCACTTAAATCTCTAAGAATTGTGTTTTCAAGTTCTTTATCGGAAAGGTACATTTCTCATACTTAGTCATTTTTTGGGGGACACATGTCACCTCCTGGTGAGGGCTCACTTTTTTCCCCTCTTGTCCCCATTCCAAAGGAGAAAAAGGGTACATAAAAATGAGCCCCACCTAATTGCTTCCATATGGTCCTTCATATGACCTTTCTCAAAGCACTTGAAGGGTTTATCAGGCTCAACTCATCTTCCCCATCTTGCATATTGTGAGTGAAACTTGGAAGCATCTCGGTGAGGGTGAATTTTTTCCCCTCTTATCATCATTCTCAAGGGGACATATAAGACATTAAAAATCACCCCTCTCTATCCTCTTATTTGGTGTTTAATGTGATCAACTTCCACCTTGTGAGTGCTTAAATAAGCCTTTCTACATATCTCCTTTATCACATCTTACAATGAAACATGGAAACATCTTGTGAGGAAAATAATTTTTGTTTCTCTTATCGCAATTCCCAAGGAGATAAAGTGGAAAAAAATATCACCCCTCTCTATCCCTTCTTTAGATTTTTCATGTGACCAGATGACAATTCCTAGGAGTTAGGGAATACTTTCCTCTACCTCTCCATCGCGCATCCGAAGGCACCATTTATCCTCATCTAGTGTGGGATAATTTTCTACCCCATTTTCCCCATTCTTAAAAGATAGAGGGGATATAAAAATTCATTCCCTAACATATCCATTACAAACCTTGGATTTAAATGACAAGCAACTTCCTCACCATGAATACAACTAAGCGTAGAGTGAATCAAAACACATAGTAACTTACTTTCAAGATTACTTCTCTACATAGTTCAACCAAGATGCCATTAATGAAGCTATGAAACCTAAAAATTCAAAAAAAAAAACCTTCTATGGTTTCTAAATCATTTCGAGAGTTCATTATAATGAACCGTTAAACAAAAACCTTGAGTCATTAGTTAAATATGCACATGAGGATCATAATATCCCACCACGCTTCCATAGGCTAGACCCCAGTGCTAGATTTATGCTCAGTATAGTAGGACCACACACTACTCTATATGATCCCCAAGTGAACACTGCAATGCTGGCATAGCCACCCATGTTAAGACTTAAACATGGGTGGGTTTTCTGATACAAAATATAATGAACCATTACACAAAACCTCGAGGTATTATTGAAATTTACACATGAGGATCATAACATAAGTTATGATCCTCATGTATGCATTTCAATAATACCTCGAGGTTTTGGTGTAATGGTTCATTATATTTGGTATAAGAGAAACCACCCATGTTTTAGTCCCAAAAAGGGTGACTACTCTAGTATTTCAAAGTGCTCACCCAAGGCTCGTATAAGGTAGGGTGTGGTCCCACTATACGGGTGTAAATCTAGCCGTGGTCCGGGCTATGGAAACATGGTGGGATGTTATGATACTCATGTGTGGGTATCAATAATTCCTTGAGGTTTTGGCTCCATTACACTAAAACCTCAAGGCATTAGTGAAATCCA